>OY744476.1:146954301-147001891 GCA_963556175.1 Tipula confusa
GTCGCAAATTATCAATAATCGGGAAATCAATGACCCAATCGGCCCAGTTGCACCGTGCATAGTGCCAATTAAAATATTGTTTCAGCAACTGTGGAAAACCAAATTGGACTGGGATGATGAACTTCCCAACAGTTTAAAGCACCAATGGTCAAATTTACGTCAACATATATCTTAACTATCAAGTATCAGAGTTCCGAGATAGCTCCCCATTACTAACAATTCCGAATATGAAATCCATAGATTTTGTGATACCAGCGAGGCAGCATATGGAGCGGTTTTGTATTCAAGGAATACCAACGACGCAAATCAATGTGGGATTCTATCTTTGATTAGCCACAAACCTCCACCTTGAACGAAGCGTTTACCGATCGGTATCAATTCACAGAAAAGACGTCTGGCTTACTGATATATTCAAAAGCTTCCAGTTTTTTTTACTATCATCATGATAATTGCCAGAGTTCAACTTTAAATTTCAAGATGTTCGGACCAGAGCTAGCATTCGCAGAACTGGTTTTTATACAAAGTGTTCAACAGGACACATGTTACAACTAAGAAAGGATTGTGTCGCCGTTAAACAAAGTTCAGCTTTAGGGAGTTTGAGCCCATTCCCGGACGAGCATGGTACCGTGAAAGTAGGAGGTCGCATTAGGAATGCTATGGACAACTTGAATACCCAGGCATCCTAATATTTTGTCACGTCTGATGTGAGATGCTGAACCAACCTTGTTGAATAACACATTACAACAAAAATTTTATGTGGTAGGAGGGCATAAATTAATCAGATTCATCACCCAGAAGTGTATATCATGTTGCAAAGCAAGACCAACCCTGCAGCAACAGTCGATGGTCGATTTACCAAGGGTAAGAGTCCAATTTGTAAAACCATTTTCGCCAGTTGGAGTGGATTATGCTGGCCTTTTCAGTGCCTATTATGTCAGATGTTTTGATGTCAGATTGAATTTTGTTTGTGCAAATCGGCAATTTAAGGAGTTCAGTATCGTCTTCTCTTTTAAGACAAAAAGTTACGTGGAATTTCAATCCACCCAGCGCACCACATTTTGATGGTCTTGGGGAGCTGCAAAACGCATCTAAAATGACTTATAGGCCAGTATACATGGATGGTATAAATCGAAGGAATTTTAAATTCAAGGCCGTTATGCTGCGGGGAAGGAAATTTTGACGTGCTAACTCCAGCGCATTTTTTGATCGGGCAATCTATTACGAACATACTTGAACCAGAATATCCAACCACGGGGCGCAACATATCGTACCAAGAAATATGGCAATTATAATTGTATAGTGCAACAAATAGAACATTTTCGGTCCCACTGGCAACCGGGAGTATCTGGTCACCTTAAATATCGCCATCACTGGCAAATCAAAGAGGAAAATATAAAAATAAACGACCTTGTGATCATTAAGAACGAAAATCTTGGGTCAACGAGATGGCCAATGGAACGAGTCATTGATATTCATTCTGGTGTTAACGGAGTGGTTTGGACGATAACACTCCTGTTTCGATTTGAAGAGTTCATAAACTATCAAAACTTTTAGTTGAGTGAATCAACTAATTCACGGGGAGCAGGATATTAACACCACATCGTGGGTCGTTCTTCTAAATGAAACTACACATCGCTGTGCTGCTCTTTTGCTGTGCTGCTCTTTTGCTGTGCTGCTTTTTCGAAACGAATTTCAGCCATTTGTTGTCTGTTTCGCTCGTTTACAGAAGCCCATTATTTTTCAGTTTAAATTGCAATTACTCGTCACACTGCTTCCGCTCCGCAAAAACAACGACCTAAGTTTGATCGTCTGTGAGGTATTATTTTTATGAATTAAAGCAGATTTATTGCACTGAAAAAGAACTTATTTCAATCCACTCGAACAAACTACTCCAAAGAGGATCATTTCACGATATAATTTGAATCCAAATGATCAACAATCGATAAAACTCTAATTCCACCGCCAATTGCACTTGAAAAATATGAAAATAGTTAAAAAACGAAATGAAAAATAAAAATAATTACTCACGAAATGTACGCTATGGTAAACTTAATAAGCTCAATTCCTACGCACACGAAATAAATTAAAATGAAAATAAATATGTTAAAAAATGCACAGAGTGTAGAAAAAAACTTTTGTGTTGTTGAAGAACTTTCGTATATTTAAGACAAATGAACATTTTCTTTGAAAACTATTATTGAAATAGGTTGCTATGATACAAAAATTTGTCAAAAATTTGGATCGAGTTTACTCTATAATTTTTTTAATTCAAACGCAATGTCACATGGAAAATAGGTTGCTATGATAAAACAAATTGTTGAAACGAGTCAACTCTATAAAATCAAAATGAAAAAAATGCCATAATAATACGGCCATTAAACGATAGTAAATTGTAAAATTTATTTGTGCTCTATGTACTCTATAACCCATAACATCAAACTTTTGATTAATTCAATTTCTATCCTAAACAACATAAAATGTCAGCGTATTTTGATTCAAAAGTAAAGAAAAATCGTTTGACATTTTATCCTTTGAAGTTTATTTACACTTCCGTTTTATTTATTAACATAATTGCGATAGTGACACACCCTATAACTATTTTAATTAATGTATTACAAGAAAAACAAAACCAAAGTGTTGGTATTTTCATTTAGCTACTCAACAAATCTGTTACGCTATTTAAATTTATTCACTGAACAAAACGAGATATAAACACAGTACACATTTTTTAATGTAGCACATAGCATATAGTAATATGGAAATGAACTAATGCCAGCCTTATATAATATAGTCGAATAATAATGTGGTTGATACTCATCTAGATGGAATTTATTAAAAACTATTTTCTTCCACGTTTTACATATACACTGATTTGTTTAAAAAGTTTAATATTTTTACCATATTGTTTGCAATTTTCTTGATGTATTCGAACAAAGTGACACGTGTCTCCTTTAATCAACTTTAACAACTACAAAAACTTCAAATTGATAGTTATACTCATGTGACGTATTTGAAAACAAAAAATTGATGGCAATTTATTTTGTGGTTATCAAGTGATTATTTATGTTCGATGAGATAAAAATAAAAAGTTATTTATATTAAGAATCCGACTATGTTAGGTAAAATAACAAAAAAGTTGCCTAAGAAGCTTTTTAGGAACCGTAAAACTATAAAAATATCCCCAAAAAATAACTATAAGTGTATGTGTTATACGATATTGAACGCCATTGAGGGCACGAACTGTATATATGAATCAACTAATACTGAAGTCTGATATTTTTAGGTTTGACCTAATAATTTATTTTGTTGATTTTCAAATGTAATCCAACCAATTCACAATGTGATTATCAATGTGACCGATAAACTTCCAGAGTAGTGAAGTAAAGAAAACAAAATTTCCTTAAAATGTCAAAGTTACAGTCTGCGTGTGTCCTTTTTCTTTAATTTTCTAACATGTTGAAAAAAATTTCTATATAATGGAAATATTGTAAATGTAACTTACAATACTATATAGACTTGAAATTCTGTACTTTTATTGCCTCCCCTGGCCTCAACCGCTGTGTTTTAATGCTATATATTAGTTAGTTTCTTAATCACACGAGAATTGACCCTTTTTTGGTTAGGTGTTTTCTTATCAATAAACAGAAAATTATGGTTGTATTTCAATATTTTCCTTAGCTTTTCCTTCCTAATAGATTACTTATAGTTACTCGGTCGTTGGATATGAACATGAATATATATATATATATATATATATATATATATATATATATATATATATATATATATATATTATTTCCTATATATATATATATATATATATATATATATATATATATATATATATATATATATATATATATATAAATATATATAGTTGAAAACTACAAGCCTGGACTGACTTCAAATTTACAGTCTGTAACCTTTGTATGTGTTGTCTACATTTTTTTTAATTTAAATTATCGATTTTCATCCAATTTCAAATGGCTGGTACTTCATTAATAATAGCCTAATGGGAAATCGAATGGTCTTCTTAATAGTTTGGACGATAAGTGTAGTTGAACTTGCTTTTGAATTAAACAACTTCGTTTAGCTTCCAAGAATCTATTTAACTCAGCTCTGAGGACCTCCCAACTCGTAAATGTTCGTCGTATTTTGGCTAACGTATAAATCGCTTCTAGATGGCCACTACTAGTACCTCCATGATACTCTCTTAATTTCTCTGTGATCAGAGCTTTAGGCACCACTATTAATATTTGCGTCGACTGACCATCGGAATTCTGCCAAACCCAGTTTTGACATCCATCTTTGATCTACAAATTGTCCAACTGAACCCAATACACTATTTGAACCAATGCTGGTTTGGGCTCTCCTTTTTTGTACTTCATTATTACTTATAAATCCGAGTCTTTCATCTATTCCTTTCTTAAATGAAATGAATGACCACAGAGATATTTATGGTAATGTTCAACGCATTGTAATACAGGCCTTAATTCTTTTCGATTGAGGAAAAAATTCCGTTCCGGCCTTTATAGTACATTAGAGTAGTGCAACATAACTCGTTCTTGCCCATTAATCTTCTGTGACAAAATATCTCCTAATTCACGATTACTTGCATCGGTTTCCAATATAAACATTTGGTTCACTCCCAAATATGCCTGTACCGGTTCCATACATAACCGTATTTTCCACTCTTTGAATGCGTTCTCCTGTTCCTCAGTCACATGTCTGTTTTTTTCTGATTAGTTCATTCAAACTATTGGCAACATCAGCAAATCCTGGCAAGAATCTCCGATAATAGGTACAGTGTGTTGTAACTTTGTTTACTTAATATTTGACTTCTTCACGGCACAATGTACAATTCCTGGAACTTAGCTTTAAACTTGCTGATTTTGACATAATAGTATCCACTCTGCAAATCGAGTGTTGGAAATATTCGTGCTCCTGCTATTGTAGTAGAACTGACTAACTCTAAGGACTGCTCTATTACTCAACAACTCCTGATGTTTTCATTTCAGTTACTATTCTATCCGTCACTCTCTGCCTTTTTAGATGGTAAACTTCTCTGTGTCTGACGAATTGGTATTTCCTTTTTTGCGTCGATCCGGAGTTTACCCACCATGTTTGTTCTTTCATTACTCTTTGAAAGATGACAGAAGTTGGCCATGTATTTTTCCAGTAACTCTTTTCCTGGTTTTGTTTCGGCGTTAAGTTTTATATCCATTTCTAAGTGAGATCTTTATGCTTTCTCCTACTTTTGAGCCTATGCCTGTACACTTGGAACCTATTTTAGATAATTCGTGGTATTTTCTAATAACACTCCCCTCCCATTTTATGAAATGGATTATGATTAGTTAAATTTAGAGCTCGGTATACAGCTCTCAACTTGCCATATGGTCATACTAGAGCTTTTCCAAAACTATTTCCTCTTACTTTATTCTCCTCATCGCTTGCTTCCAGAACCAATCACTTTAAAGTTTCAGAAACTCCGTTAAATGTTTCCCATAGAACTGTCATTTAATTAGCTGAAAACTTATCTTGATGGTCTAATATAACTCATCTTATCACTGGATCTTCTCTTATCATTGGTCCATGTGATTGAGGGACACTCCCAGGTTGCGTAAAATACTTCCAAACCAGCATGCTATCCTTGGATTTTCGTCACAGCATCCTTGGCTTGTCGTAGGAGGCAAAAAAACAAAGGTCGTATCGCTCGTCTAATTATCTGCATCCATAAAAAATCTCACTGTTAAAAATAGCAACAAAAAGAAATATGGATACCGCTAAAATTATGATCAATCCCCGCTTATGTTAATGGGGACGCAGTTTAGCATGGGTACGTGGAACGTGCAGTCGCTATATACTATATCAGCCATGAAAGAGTATCGCTATACATTGCTTCCAAGCGGAGATGACATATGCAATTTTGATGTTGGCTTCTTTCTTGGGCCTACAATTAAAAAGACTTGTTTAGATTTTAAATCAGTTGATAATCGCATGTGTAAGCTACGATTACGTATGGGACTAGACAACCTGTCAATCATTTGTGTTCGTGCGCCCTCTGATGTAAGCCAATCCAAAGTTAATCATTTTACAACAATTTTTATGATATGATGGGATCCATACCGGAGCACGACATCAGAATAGTGATTATTGACTTTAATGCTAGAGCTAGCAAAAATCAGACTGACTTATGTGAAAACATATCATGTAAAAGAACATAAGAATGATAAATTTCAAATAAATCAAATAATAATATGTATTCATGAAGTTCAAGCGAATTATATGAATTTACGTACGAGTTTTTAAAAAATAAAAACGTCAAAGCAAAAAAATCAAAATCACGAAATTGGTCAATCCAATTTATTTTGTTGTTTTATATTTATTTAACACAAAAAATTAAATCAAAGTTGCATTGCATAATTCATAACGAAAATAGCAAACAAAAAAATGTATAACCATTTGTTACTTAGATCCGCATTCGCCTACCTCTACAGTAGTAATGAGAAGGGAAAAACAAAACCAAACAAACCTGAAAATAAAAATCCCTAATGCAAAATATTGTGCAACAAGAATAGAAGCATAATTCAAAATATGTTGAAACATTATATATTTTTGTTGGTTTCAAACGTCATTTTAACATACGAAATTTATCATTCTTATGTTCTTTTTCTATTCCTATACTCAAAACGATCTAGCGAGTGAATAATATACTTTGAGGTCATGCATAACCTTACTATGGCTAGCACGTGTATTGATTTGACCATGTGTTAATTTCTAAAGGAAGGTCTTGAGGCATTCAAACTTTGATCGATCATTCGATTGTCAAACTTTGTACCGAGCGGACGTAAAATTTTCGTACCTAAATAAAATTAAATAATTGTATTTTAACATTATTAAGTAACCTAATAAATTATATTGAATTTGCGCATTAAATAATAAACAAATAATAATTTGAGTTTTTAATTTAATATATAAAGTTAGTGTTGTAATTACTGTGGAAAAAGATAAAAGAGAAAAAAAAAGAGGGAAGATGCCGTACGTCACTCAACAAAATCGAGCAAAAAACGTCAATGTCATCCAGTGTTTACAGTGTGCAAGGGACATTACAGAAGCACAAAGTTATTTTCGTTGTGACAAGTGCTTAAATGCATTACATGCGAAATGCAAAAATATTCTTGGTCAAAACATTACAAGACTGGCACAAAACGAGACTTGGTTCTGTTTGGATGTCTGTTTGTTACACCGGCTACCAAACGATGAAAACGTTACTGATTGTAACCTCTTACCCGAAAATTATATTAATAATAATATTAATAATGATACTTCCCACACAACACGTAACTTACCTAATTTACCCAGTTTATCTGACGTAATGGCTCTAATGATACGTATGGAAAAAAAGCTTACGGCTCTTTAAGATATGAAAGCTATGGTATCATCGCTTGCCTCTAAAAATGAAGTAGTAGTATCAAGGGTTAACATGCTTGAGAACGAGCTGTCTAAACTCTCATGAAAATTTAATTTGTTTGAAGCTGTGAATGATCAACCTAACCATCACTTAAATTCTAGCAGCATAACTATTATCGGTCTACCCCGTAAACAAGACGATACCCGAGATGTAGTTATCAACGCAATAAAAAAAGGAGGTGTGGAAATTACTTATGATGACATAGTGTCCATTAATGAGATTCCAAAAAATCCGAGCGGAACATCTTCAAGTAATAATAAATCGAAATCGAAATCAGTTATGCAAGATTTATTAATTGTAAAGTTTATTACCACTGATATCAAAAATAACATATTATTTCACATGAGAAAAAGGAAGTCACTTAGCACTAAGGATTTGGATGTGTTTCTGCCGCAACATCATCCTGAGCAGCGTATTTTTATTATGCACCGATTAACAGCATTTCAGTCACAATTATATCGTGAGGCTAAAAAAATAAAAACAACATATAACTTCAAATATTTGTGGTGTAAAAATGGCCAACTCTACTTAAGAAAATCGGCAGATTTGGATGCTCATCGCATACATTCATTTAATGATATTTTTCGTCTGCAACGTCTTCATCAGCCATTTGGAAGCAACTCCAGTAGCGTTCAATGCAAATAGGGTTCTAAAACAATATAATTTACTAAGTATAAACATTTTTTTACCTTCTCAAGCTCAATATTTACTTACAATTTTAAATTTATTTTGCACTGTGTTGACTTCTTCAATGCATGTCGCATTTGTTTACATAGATTTGACATTTTCAATTTTCGTTTTTTATTTCACTCATAAACCGGTAGTAATGAATTATTTTGCGTTGAATATGAAACACCGTATGTGTTGTGTTTTAGGACTATGCTCGTTTTTTAGTTGTTGTTTAATCGATTACGCTTTTATAATCAAGTTTATCGGTTTAAATCACTTCTTAAGTTGTTTTTGTTTTTATAGCAGTATCATTTTTTGTTCACTTCCCGATTATCAGTGTTTGTTCATTTAAATATGTTTTACCAATATGTTTATGGGTGATAGAATGAACAGTAATTTCAGTATATTGCATCAAAACATTCGAAGTTTAAGAGCAAATTTTGATATGCTTAGCCTATTTGTAGCGAGTCTCGATACTATTCCTGACCTAAATTTTGTATCAGAAATTTGGATTTACTCATATTTAAATATTCATTTAAATTGTACAACTGGACGTCAGCTGATGTTTTAATTTTAGATATTCCACTAGCAAAGCAAAATTAGACTTATATTATGTATCGTTTCTGCACCGGCACAATTGATAATTTTTGTGACGAGTTGGAGATATTTTTAGACACGATCAAAAAACCGGACATCGTTATTTTAGGGGATCTTAACATCCACATTTTAGACATTAATGAATCATTCAACTATCAGACAATGCTTGCTTCATACGGTTTTTCTAGTCTTTAGAATGAGCCTACAGGAATGCAACCCTGTCTCGATCACGTTTTTGTCAAAAGTGATCGCATCAAAGATATCACTGTCAGCAATATCCCCATTCACTTTTCCGACCACAATTTAATTGAAATCAATATTACTACACCTTCGATTAGATTGGCAGTTTTGTAAAACAGGCCAACTTTATCGCATATAAATAATGACAAGCTAAGTAATCTTCTGAAACTTGAGAATTGGGAATCTGTATACTGTCAAACTAATTGGAATATTGCTTTCGACCATTTAATAGATATACTCATGAATTACATTGAGTTATCAAAATCTAAATCTAGAAGTGCAAAGTTGAATAAATTGAAACCATGGATGAACTTCAAAGTCCTACGAAAAATGAACAAATTAAAAAAGTATTCCAAAAAATTAAGACGTTATCCTAACAATATTAAATTAGAAAAATATGTTAATCGCTTTTCCAAGCAGGTAAAATCGGATGTCAATTCTACCCAAACCCTGGTCTATAGAAGTAAATTTGATTCTGTAAAGAAAAATACTAAAACTACATGGAAATTAATCTACGACGTGTTAGGGCGAAACTCAAATAATAAAACCGTAAATCAAATTTATAAATTTCAGACTGGGAATATCCTTACGTCTTCCCAATCGATTTCCGATGAATTTAAAAAAATTTTTATACATGTATCTGAAACTCTAACTTCCAACTTCCGTAACATAACTACCGATATTACTGAGTATAATAAATTTGTCCTTGATGCTCAGAGGAATTATGATTCATCATGCTTTTTTGAACCTATTAGTTCTACGGAAATTCTGTATGAGATTAAACATTTAAAAAACATGAGATCTGCAGGATTTGATGGAATTGATAACTTAACGGGTAAAACTGCGCTTGGTTCTTGGTAGATATTTTGAAATTTTTATACAATCTGAGCTTAGACAGTGATGTATTTCCAAATATTTTGAAAATGGCAGTTGCGATTTTCAAAAAGGGAGATGAATTGCATTTAAACAACTATAGACCAATTTCTCTCTTGAGCACCATATCCAAAGTTTTCGAGAAACTAGTAGAACGTAGATTACTGAGTTTTCTCGAAAAAATTAATTTTTTGCATGTTCATCAATATGGTTTCACTGCTTGTAAATCTACTGAAGAAGCTCTATTGCACTTTCTGAGTCAGATATATACAACTACAAATAATTTCCAAAAACCCTCAGTTCTATTCTTAGATAAGCTTTCGACACAGTTGATCACGGAATACTTTTATCAAAACTATCCGATATTGGTATCAGAGGGCATATTTTCAATTGGTTTACGAGTTACATCCGAAATCGTCTTCAGGTTGTTAAAATAAATGGAACCATCAGTAATCGAGCAAATATAAATTGTGGCGTCCCTCAAGGATCAGTTTTGGGTCCCTTATTATTTTTGATCTATTTTATCTCAATTTTTGAAATAGATCTCTTCGGGTAGACGACAGCATTTGCAGATTATTTGGCGTTAACCTACACTGCAATTGATAGCTGTTACGATGTAAAATATTTGATCAAAAACGATTCACTTGTCTTAAGCAAATGGTTTCATCATAACCGTCTTACTTTAAGTGATAAATCAAAAGTCATGCATTTTGGTCGGCTTGATAATATTACAAATGCATGTCCTCTATTTTATCATGTGTATGAATGCACAAGTAATCCTTGCTCGCCCCAATGTTTTGCTCTTGATGTTTTTTGTTCGTAATAATAGTTTCCCCAGTCGCACTACACACACATATAATATGAGAAATCCAAATAGTTTTGCAGGTATTGGCTGTAATAGCGAGAAATTTAGAAGGTTTTATCTGTATATGGCACCCTTTTTTCACATGGTACCTAATAAACTAAAGATAATCAATGTTGAACAAAAGCATAAATTTGCGCAGGAAATTCGGGTTTGGCTTTTAAGCCTAGAAAACATTGAGCAGTTTTTCTAGTTACACAATTCAAGTTGTTTATAAATTAATTAATTATAAGTGTTTATTGTTATTGAGCTTGAAATAAATTATAAGGTATAATTAGATAAGGTATAATATAAGTAAACAGGTTAAAACTTAAATAAATTTGACAATTGATTTCAAAGTGCTCCACTACAAAGATTTATCTAACGGAGCTTTACTTTATTTCTTAATCTATTTTTTTTTTATAATTTATTAACAAGTATGTACTACATAATAATAACAATTCAAGACATAAGATTTTATCGGTCGGCTGCCAAACTTGTAGGCAGTGATCATCAATTGATCACCGCAAAGCTAAAATATTGCAGTTATTGTTTAAAACAGGATCGCAGGAAAACGTACTTTACATTTCAACTGTAAAAGTCTGGTAAACAAAGATGAGAAAGTACCATATCAGAATCTTCGTAGCAGGGCATTTTGGAAATAAACCCCCGTACTGATGGTGTGAATCCTCTAAGGATTGAATTGAACTTTTCGGTTGTCGTTGCTGCCTAAGCGTTTCTAGATATGGTAAAAATTGAACCCATAAATAATTGGGTTGATAATGAGTGTCGCCTTGCAGTCGAGCAACAAAATCAAGCCTTTAAACAAGAGCGAAGCAGTCCTTGCTAGAAGAACCGCCAAGCAAATTTGTAGACGGAAAAAGCGAGAACGGTGGGAAGACTGAAGTCTTAAGAATACAATAGCTATGCAAACAGCACAGTTTTTGTAACTTCTTTAAAGGAGTCATCGAACTGCACCATAACTTCAGAGCTAAGTGTATCGCCATTCGGGGCTTAGATGGAAACCTCCGTACTTCAATTAACATCGATGCAGTGCTCGACACATAGAAGTAGTATTTTTCTGATTTACTCAATGTTCAAGAAGAGTGTCAAATGCTATATTTGAAAGTAGTCAAACTAGAAAAAAAAATCAAATCGCAATTTGGCACGCGCGGAGGGCACTGTTTTTCCATTTTTTTATTTACTATTTATTTTCACTAAATTAGTCGATTGCCACTAATGACAAAAATACAATTGATCTTCAAGAAAACCAAACTCCCCACTATTATGCCAATTATCTGAATGTGTTATCGCTTCATTTCGTTTTAAATGTTTACCAGCCTAGATTATTCTTGTACTGATGCTGCAGTTTCTAATTCGTGTTCGGATACGATAGCCACTGGTCGATGATATTGCCTAATGTGAGTACATATATATATATAAACGTATCAAATTCGAAAATTAAACAAATTGAATGATTTATATGAAATTCGAATGGAAATGGTAAAAATAAAGAAAACATTTGAATAAAAGTTTTTTGAATGAGCTTTTTTCAAACTTTTGTTTATCTACAATTAAGATAAATTGTTTCTTTATATTTATATGTATATAGATACACATAGTTAATGTTTATTTAGAGTTTTATATCCATACATGGTTGGTCAAATTGTAATAAAACAAAGAAACATTTTCAATTCTCGTTTTATATACTCGTGCATACATGAATTGATGATGGATTTTCACTTGGCGAGTGGTAGACGGTAACAATAAAAAGCTTTTACATTATAAACGACATAAACTAATTGTTTTTTTGGTAATGTTTAGTGCATATACCGAAAAATTGTTTAATTACATTTTTATTTTACATTTCGAAAAAAAAAATTTAAATTTTCATCATTTTCTTAATTCGGAAAGGATATTAAAAAACTAATAATAGACGAACATTTCCTTTATATTTCCACAATATGGGAATTAAATTATCCTTGGGATATTTTATTTAATATTTCAAATTACATTTTTTTTTAATTTTATAACTAGAAAATCATAAGGAAATGATTTGTCATCATTTTTTATTGTACTTTAATTTAAATATTAGAAAATTATATTCTGTTGATAAATTATTTAGAGAAAAAAAAAATGTTTGCTCCATCTATGGAGTGACTCTCCTATAACTCACCTAACAAGATGGCCCCAATATCTCACCAGTTAACTAATGGCGTCATTTTTAACCTCTGGAGTTTTTAAGTAACAAGGTGAAAAGGTATCTATTGCTTCAATTATTAATGCATTGGAGTACAATGAGGAAGCAGTTTCAAATAAGTCTCAGATGCCTTCTTAAAGACTGTTTCATTGAATGATCATTATTCCGAAAAGTTGTGATATTTCAAAGCCGCATGCCTTTTCCCCACATTTAAACAATTTCTAAATATAAAGCTTTTGTAAAATATACAGTGAAAAAGACTTAAAAAGCCATAATCTGTAATTTCTACCAAATTGTATCCTTTTTTACTAAAATTCGAGATGTATCAAAATCAAAAACGCTAAAAAATGTATTGGTAGTTTAATTGGGCCCAATGGTACCTATCATTGGGCCTTATTACTTTAATTGACAGCTTATTTTTTTGTCAAATGTTTTGGTTAACCAGGAAAATAATATATATATAGAGGTTATCTGAAATAATTTTGAATATCTATGTGGCAAAATACTACTCTAATTATCTCTATTTCTATTCGTTGTATAAATATTTTCTTCTCCAAAGTACCAACAAAAAATGTACATTAGAACTGTTAAAAACAAAAAATAAAATATTCAAGATTATTTTGATATAAAAAATGTAATTCCAGAACCAGCCACCTGTCATGTGTAATATTTTACGTATTTATCATCCCGTGACAACACATCAAATCAAACAATGAAACACGAATGGATGCAAAAACTTTGCAGTTCTTATAATAATAATATGTAAGTAGCATACAAATTTGCATTTTTAATTTATTTTTATTTTTTATCCGTCGTCAAAGTTTCAAGATTGTAAAATAGCTTTTGGGTGAAATACTCGTCCTTATATAAAAGAACAATTTTCATTTTTCTCATTTCCACCGACGTAAAATTAAATAAGTTTTTCTCTTGATTTGAATACGCGAAATTCATAAAAAACTACAAATTTTTAAATACAGGGTGATCCAACAGAAAGTATGGAGGTTACTTTGACATGGTTTGTTCTTTAATTTGAATATTCTATTTACGATGCAAGTTTTTTTTTTTTTTTTTTTTTTTTGAATACACAATTGCTCTGGTGGTCTTAGATTAGAGTGTACATCCAAATATTAACCAGAAACTCTCGGAATGTCGGGCGTCACCGTACACCATTGTTACACGTAAAAAATAAAGGAATGGATAGAAATGTTAGTATAAGGACTCGACCAGCTTAATGAGAGCTAAGCGATCGAAACTTATTTTTTTATGTGGGAAAGAAACGAAAAGTTGGTCATTAACACCAGAGTTAGTCCGATTTCCCACTAGCCAAATTTTAAACTACTTAAGCACAAAACAATTACATTAATAATGAACTGCTCTATAATATAATAATATAATAATATAATAATATAATAATATAATAATATAATAATATAATAATATAATAATATAATAATATAATAATATAATAATATAATAATATAATAATATAATAATATAATAATATAATAATATAATAATATAATAATATAATAATATAATAATATAATAATAAAATAATAAAATAATATAATAATATAATAATATAATAATATAATAATATAATAATATAATAATATAATAATATAATAATATAATAATATAATAATATAATAATATAATAATATAATAATATAACAATATAATAATATAATAATATAATAATATAATAATATAATAATATAATAATATAATAATATAATAATATAATAATATAATAATATAATAATATAATAATATAATAATATAATAATATAATAATATAATAATATAATAATATAATAATATAATAATATAATAATATAATAATATAATAATATAATAATATAATAATATAATAATATAATAATATAATAATATAATAATATAATAATATAATAATATAATAATATAATAATATAATAATATAATAATATAATAATATAATAATATAATAATATAATAATATAATAATATAATAATATAATAATATAATAATATAATAATATAATAATATAATAATATAATAATATAATAATATAATAATATAATAATATAATAATATAATAATATAATAATATAATAATATAATAATATAATAATATAATAATATAATAATATAATAATATAATAATATAATAATATAATAATATAATAATATAATAATATAATAATATAATAATATAATAATATAATAATATAATAATATAATAATATAATAATATAATAATATAATAATATAATAATATAATAATATAATAATATAATAATATAATAATATAATAATATAATAATATAATAATATAATAATATAATAATATAATAATATAATAATATAATAATATAATAATATAATAATATAATAATATAATAATATAATAATATAATAATATAATAATATAATAATATAATAATATAATAATATAATAATATAATAATATAATAATATAATAATATAATAATATAATAATATAATAATATAATAATATAATAATATAATAATATAATAATATAATAATATAATAATATAATAATATAATAATATAATAATATAATAATATAATAATATAATAATATAATAATATAATAATATAATAATATAATAATATAATAATATAATAATATAATAATATAATAATATAATAATATAATAATATAATAATATAATAATATAATAATATAATAATATAATAATATAATAATATAATAATATAATAATATAATAATATAATAATATAATAATATAATAATATAATAATATAATAATATAATAATATAATAATATAATAATATAATAATATAATAATATAATAATATAATAATATAATAATATAATAATATAATAATATAATAATATAAAATATAATAATATAATAATATAATAATATAATATATAAATAATATAATAATATAATAATATAATAATATAATAATATAATAATATAATAATATAATAATATAATAATATAATAATATAATAATATAATAATATAATAATATAATAATATAATAATATAATAATATAATAATATAATATAATAATATAATAATATATAATAATATAATAATATAATAATATAATAATATAATAATATAATAATATAATAATATAATAATATAATAATATAATAATATAATAATATAATAATATAATAATATAATAATATAATAATATAATAATATAATAATATAATAATATAATAATATAATAATATAATAATATAATAATATAATAATATAATAATATAATAATATAATAATATAATAATATAATAATATAATAATATAATAATATAATAATATAATAATATAATAATATAATAATATAATAATATAATAATATAATAATATAATAATATAATAATATAATAATATAATAATATAATAATATAATAATATAATAATATAATAATATAATAATATAATAATATAATAATATAATAATATAATAATATAATAATATAATAATATAATAATATAATAATATAATAATATAATAATATAATAATATAATAATATAATAATATAATAATATAATAATATAATAATATAATAATATAATAATATAATAATATAATAATATAATAATATAATAATATAATAATATAATAATATAATAATATAATAATATAATAATATAATAATATAATAATATAATAATATAATAATATAATAATATAATAATATAATAATATAATAATATAATAATATAATAATATAATAATATAATAATATAATAATATAATAATATAATAATATAATAATATAATAATATAATAATATAATAATATAATAATATAATAATATAATAATATAATAATATAATAATATAATAATATAATAATATAATAATATAATAATATAATAATATAATAATATAATAATATAATATATAATAATATAATAATATAATAATATAATAATATAATAATATAATAATATAATAATATAATAATATAATAATATAATAATATAATAATATAATAATATAATAATATAATAATATAATAATATAATAATATAATAATATAATAATATAATAATATAATAATATAATAATATAATAATATAATAATATAATAATATAATAATATAATAATATAATAATATAATAATATAATAATATAATAATATAATAATATAATAATATAATAATATAATAATATAATAATATAATAATATAATAATATAATAATATAATAATATAATAATATAATAATATAATAATATAATAATATAATAATATAATAATATAATAATATAATAATATAATAATATAATAATATAATAATATAATAATATAATAATATAATAATATAATAATATAATAATATAATAATATAATAATATAATAATATAATAATATAATAATATAATAATATAATAATATAATAATATAATAATATAATAATATAATAATATAATAATATAATAATATAATAATATAATAATATAATAATATAATAATATAATAATATAATAATATAATAATATAATAATATAATAATATAATAATATAATAATATAATAATATAATAATATAGTAATATAATAATATAATAATATAATAATATAATATAACCAAACAATATCAAATGCCGCTTGCTGTCTTGGCTGAACCATCGGACTTTATTCGCACTTTGCTAAATCACAAGATTGCTTCACAATTGCATTTTGTGAGCTATAAAAAATGTATCTTTATCGTCTCAAAAGATGATCTTTTCTTATTTCTTCCTTGTGTCCAATTTGTATGTTCGTATGAAGACTGCGCCAATTTTGATATATTCTGGAATGGAAATTGAAGGACGTATCGCCTTTCAACTATATTGTCGTAAAATTAAAGAAAATAAAAAGAATATATATATATTTATATATATATATATATATATATATATATATATATATATATATATATATATATATATATATATATATATATATATATATATATATATATATATATATATATATATATATATATATATATATATATATATATATATATATATATATATATATATATATATACATGTATATATATATATATATATATATATATATATATATATATATATATATATATATATATATATATATATATATATCTTATTATTATCGGAAACGGGCAGTTTTTTGGAAAATCACTCCTAATGTTGGATGTTTTCTAGGGCTGTTGCAGTTTTTCATTATAAACCGTCTGAATGACGTATGACGGGACTTCTCTGTTTGCTACAAACCTACCTTTACAATACACAACTAATTATCATCAGGCTTAGGTTAATAACCGTATTTAGCTTACCAAAACTTTAAATCGGATAAAAAATAGCATTTTTGTATATCATCATTGGATTTACATGTTTGCCATTCCATAATAGTTTTCATACATTATAAATTCCATTTTACCAAAAGCGTACCAAAAATAAAGTGCTTATCGAGGGATTTGTTAGGGGGATAGACACGCCATATTAATCCAACCATTATACACGCATTAAACTTTGTCTACAATCATCGCATTAATATTTTCAATTTTTTCGTTCGAAAAATTATGTTTTAACCTCGTTACAGTGTATGTGAAAGTTAAAACTTTGTTGTTGAAACAAAATGAAATTTTGTTTTTCAACAAACTGAAAAATTTTCCACTGTATGTATATAAATTTACTGTTTTTATATAAATTTTTTACTATTTTCAACAAAAAATATATATTCAATAAAAAAAATTTATTAGCTTTCCGATTTGATTTACTTTTCTCTTGTTTTGTTTCCGCATCTGCCGAAAGGAAAACTACACCAACTCTCAGGAACTTTTTTTTATGTTTTCTGCGTTACAAAATACGAACTAAACTTAGTTGCATACGATATTAGTCTTCTTAATATTTCAGTATATAATAGATATTCTTCAGTTTTACGAAGCATGCAGTGTGGTTGGGGTAAATTTTCTTGTTTTACTATGGGATTTATTTTACTCCTGGCCGCAAAGCACCCCATTCCGTGAGTGTTTTACATTCTTTTAAGCAAAGACCATCATCTGAAATATAGACAACGATTATCCTACATATGTCTTGGCCCGAAAGATCACTAATAAGATATATAAAATCTAAGGATGTACCATCGATGTTAACATCGTTAACTTTACATGGATTCGGGTAAAACATCGATGTCATCGTCACATCGATGTTGAAACAAAAGTCATAATTAAATTTTTTAAAAGTATAAAAAAAATATAATTTGCCTCTTTCTCAGTAACTTATTTTTCAGTACATTTAAATTATAAATTTTAGGTTTAGACTGGGTCTGAAACCCATGATAAATATTTGTGAATACAAATTTTTGACATTTGTTTGATATAAACGAAGACACCCAAATTATCACGTCAGTTGCTATGATCATTTTTGCAAATACTAAAACTTTCTGTGCTAAAAGCCAAACTCATCGCGTAGCACACTTGGATATATACAATAAAAAGTATAAAATTTATTACTTGGTCTTCAAAATCCGTATGTAAGAAAAATTTTAACTTTTTCGTTGCTATGACAATTTTAATAAACAATGACAATATGTAATTTTTGCTCATAGTTCTTATACCTAACAAACAGTAGATTTAAAAACATATAAGGCGGGGTTCTATTTCAATCATTTATCATACTTTTCGGGCAGCGTAATAAAAAATTTGGAATTAACGGGAATATTTTTCAAATAAATATCAATAATTTTATTCAAAAGTATTTATCATGGGTTTCGGACACAGTTTTAGACTCAAATAATGTAAATTCAGCTACATGGGGCTAAACATAATTTGGGCTAAAAATAATTGATGTACATCTATGTCTTTTACCATTTTTTACAAAACGATTTGTTGTTTTTTTATTCGATAGGTAAATCATTCGTGCAGAAGCTTTCTTGAACTCTTTAGATTTACCAACAAACACGCTCGGACCTCAATAATTATTAGTACATTTCTTAATAATTTCTTCCGCTTGTTTTTTTGTAATTGCGTATGACGGTGTGATTCAAAATTGTTTCAAAATTATCGTCTTTGCATCAATTTTGTCTAATTGCAACAAAGATTCTAATTTCGACCTTCCTATTAGTTCGAAAGATCTTATTCTAGTCCTGTTTGAAACATGATTGTTTACTAATTTGGAATGTGTTCTGGTAGTCTCACAACTGCATGAGAGCGATCCTACATTGGTAGGACAGTATCACTTAGCTTCTGATGCACTCACGTACCTGACAATTATGACATTTGTTGCTTCATTGTCTCTATGTTAAGGATTTTCGCCATATTCGTGATCGTCATTTTTGCACAATCAAAATCTGGGAAAATATATTTTATAAACTTCGACGATAATGTGAGAATTGAATTTCAGCAGCAAGTAAGGATTATAATAGCACTACTTGTGGGAGTTGATATCCATCCACATTTGGAAAACTTCTTTGGAAATAAGATATTTTCCATAATATATGCAGGGTACGTCATTTCACATGATTAATGCATCATGTATCTTATTATGACGATTTCGTGCAATCGTGCATTTCGATTAACATTGGGAATTTCCGCTGACTCTGGTGTGTTCAGCTAGTTGCAAATTGTCCTTGATCTCTTGTCATTTTAAATTTGCTGTAAAAGTAATGAACAGGTCGGTAGTGCCATGTTTAGCAAAAATTGTCATTGCATCTACTCACTGTTCGTTCTTATTTCAGAAACTTCACGTGAACCTCGTAAACTCCAGCGTTTTATGTCGTACTTTTTGGGTGGTTGGCAAGTGCATGATGCATTTCGGCTCGTGATTGCTGCTAACGCGTTGATGAATAGAATTCAAATTATTGGATTCCACCTGTAAATAAGAATCGATAATCCATTGTATTAAAACTCTTCCTACACTGATTCGAGGATTAAATTCTTCGTTGACCATAGCTTGCGATGTAACTTACTGTAATTTAGTAACATACGCGCTTGCTCGATTGATGTGAGCTCCTGGATAATATTGAAGCTGCCATCTTGGCTGCCAGACAGCTTTGCCTTAAAGATTTCATAGTGGAAACGACCTCTAGGCTCAAAATTTAGAATACGAATATTCAGATTAATGAACGGTTGTTCAAAGGGCGTTCCAATTGGTGGTGGGTGCATTTTACGACTGTATCAGTCGCTGATCAGTCGCTGATTGTATTACCTGGCGTATTTCCTGCATTGTTTTAGCTTCTACTTTGCGTAGAATGCTATAAAATTTGGAGAGACGATTATGACTCCTTAAAAAACCAATGAAAAAGTAAAGGATCTGTGAATCCTTTCACAGGGATGAGGAGGTTGCTTTTTCAGCAGCAACTGTTATTTCTTCTCTCCAAAGGACGTTGGCGGCAACATTTGTTGATGCACAGAACTAGCAAATGACATTGAACGCAACGCAACTATATGTTCATTCCACTTTAGTTGACGAAAGATTTTGTTTAATGGTTCTAGGTTTGCCTAACGTCTGGAATTGTCTACAAGTTGTTTGCGTCGAGCTTAAATTTGATCTATTTTTTCCTGTTGTCGCCGGCTAGGATGTCATGCAACATCATTTTTCTGAATTGAGTTCATATTTTCATAGACACGGTTTTTTATCTCTCTGCTCTGATTTTTTCAGCAGGATTTTCATCTGCCTTGACAATTACTGCAAAAATAAATTGCTGAATGTTTCGAAAGTTTGTTAAGTTGTTTCTCCATTTTTTGCTGGAAGTCTCTAAATTGACTGGTAAATCGCTTCATTACGGCACGTATCCTTAGAAATGTATGGCAGGTGGATTATCTTGTTACTACTTCCTCAAAGGTGGCTCAAAATATAAGAGTGGCTATTGTACAGGTTGTACAGGTTGTGAAATCAACAACCAACTTGGACCATTCTACCTCCACGAGAAGTTATCTAATTCAATTATAGTGATATTTTTTGTGAACCACAATCAGATGGGTTGATCTACCATGGGATGTCGTACCACTGGTCTCGTCTGATTGCTTTCAAGGTTTATGCAGACCTATATTCCACAAAGGTTGGCAAACGAAAAGAAGGCGAAAAAGGCCATTCGAATGCTATTTTAGAGTCAGACCCTGTTCCAACAATGTTATGTTGTTTTACTTAACGGGGGTACCTTGGTCTTGGTGAAAATAACGAAATGTAACCACGTTTATCCGTTCTAATATACCAGCAAATCCATGAAGCTCCATTAGCTTGTCTTGACTGGACCAGCGTGGAATTTTGATATTTTTAAAAATGGTATCAAACTTGGCAATTGATCGTCCCTAGTCTAACTTTTGAAGCTATAGACGTTGAAAGATCATCTCAATCTGGAAAATAGCTGGTGCTTACAATCCTAATGGATCTAAAACCATTGGTTTGTATGCAAATATAATTGGAAAATTTCATCGAACTGATTCTACAGACCTAGAAACTTTACAGATTTGTTACTTTTTTCAATGCTTTTAGAACTTACCTCTCTTTTATCTTTGTATCGTCAGATTGTTTGATATCTATTTGCGCAACTAATAAAATTTGATAAAATTTATGAAATTTTGGATCCAAGGCTTTCGCCTTCTTCATTAAATCTGCACTAGTCATATCATCACAATAAATGTCAACGTTTGATCCGTTGACTGTTTCAGGAAATTTAACTTCATGGTATTTTACTTTCAGAAGTAGTGTATGATATAGTCAAAATGGCGCTAGACGCAACCCAAAAGTTACGGATTTGACCTTATCAGATAAACTCTGCGTTATCAGATAAACTACTTCTCTAAAAAATCATTTCTGTTCAACATGCATTTTAATGTCAACTTCCAATTAAGAATTTTTGAAGTTTCTAATTGAAATCCAGTTACCAGAGCGGTACGACGACTCAACGCAGAGAGTATCACCATCCGTTTGCAAAGTGGATGTCGTAAGCCAAAACCAAATTCTATAGGCGATACATCTGAACTTAAGCTTTTTAAATTGGGGTGCCCGAATCTGATTATTTAAGCTCGTGAAGAATGTGAATGATTTCATTACGAATGCTATAGCAATATATTTTAACAGTGAAGCGGGAATCTGGTCGCTGGGAGCAGTTTCTCTGAAGTAAAAGGAGGCGTTGACTTGACGATCAACTCCTATCAAAATGAACTCTTATCAAGATTGTTCTATATTAGGATGATTCTTTAGATTTTCTTAATTATTATTTTGTGTCGTTTTTGTTGGCTAAGTCCCTGAATTCTCGAAAATACCCTTTTTTCAAAATATTCAGCTTGCGACAAATAAAAAAAAATTATAATCCCACACAAATGTAATATCATCAAAAACCATGACAATACCCGATGTTACTAAAATTTGTGGCAACGAATAAAATTAAAAACCATCCGCATTTGTTTTTTCAAAAACGACGACAACAACAACAATAACCAAATAAATGCCTACTTTGAGCTTTCTTCAAACGATGCTCGTGACTGGCATATCAACAAAAATTATGTGTTAAGGGACATTAAATAATTAATTCTTACAACCTAAGGACTGTTGTTATCCTTTTATGACTGGTATAGCTTATATACACATAAACCAGAGAGACGAACAAAAAAAATGTTACATTTTAATGATAATTATAATTATTATAAATATGATTATTATTTTTTATTATGATTATGTTATAAAACATTAAAATAATAAAAATGAACAAAAATTTGTAATAAAAAAAAAAAAAAAGTTTTTTTTATATCTCTTCTAAATGTAATTAAAAATTTAAATCCTTTCTTAAGTTGTACATTTTTTTTTGGTGTTGTTTTATTATTAATTTCTTATGAATATTTAAACTTAAACATCTGGAATTTTTATTTTTTAATTTTTGGAAAAAATAAATATTCGTTGAGCTTTTTTTTGTTTAACTATTATGGTTAATTATTAAAAGCAATTTTTTGATTACTTTTTTTTATAAATTGTTTGGGCTTTTATTTTATTTATAAAAAAGGATATGTCTAATAAATTTTCTATAATACATATGGATTTTATTTTAAGTTATATATTTTAACATCTGTCACAGGATTAGATAAAATGTTTTTTTTTATATACGTTGTATGGTTATACGGTTTAAGCCGTAATTATATAGGAACGATCCTTAAAAAACTTGTTAAATAATTTATAGGTTCTTATATATAGGGTGGGCCATTGTCTGATGGATTGTTGAAATAAAACTGTAAAATAACCCCACTTTTAATTATTTTTTAAGTTTGTGGTTTATTGACAAGACTAATGCTTCTAATGAGTTTTGGAACATCATTTATGAGTTGGCTGACATTTCAGTAGGAAATCGTAACTATAAATTAAGAGTAAATTTTCGATGGTTTGACATTATATTTCTTGAATAACTTGTTGCTTAAGTAAAAATTAAATATGTCGATGGTTTGAGGAAACTCTACTTACGATTAGCTTAATCAATACATGCTTAAGTGCTGTAATTTCAAATCTTAATTTTAAAGGTTCCAAAATAATTCGTAACGCCTATTTTTATTAGCTACTTTAAAAAACTCATAGTGGTAAATCACAGACCCAGCAATACCACATTTTACCATTTTTTAGAGCTGAGGAACTAATAGAAGTTCCAAAATGTAGCCACACTATGTATAATGATACATAGTGTGGCTACATTTTGGAACTTCTATTAGTATTACATCGTAATTGTCCTATTAAAGCTTCGTCTTTAAGACTTTGAAATTTTAAGCATTTATCTTAGATGGTAGTAACCCATTTCTGATTTTTTTAGACTGAGAATTAGTTCCACAAACTATAAGTTCTTGCCGCTCTGGTTTCCACTTATCGTTTATAAAAAATGTATGTTGCGCAATAGATCAAATCCTTCAAATTATCGCTCAATCGCCATCGTTTCGGTGCTTTTCAAAGTACTAGATCCAAAAATTAATGTCCAGATGATGAAATACTCGAAAGATTACCTTATAGTTTCCAATCATCGGGTTTTCGTGGAGGCATAAATCTGGAATCACAAGTCATTGCATTCAAAATCTCAAAGATATTTGATCACGTGTAGCACAAGTATTTACTTTTTTGCCAAGACCATTAAATTTAAAAACTCGTCCTTTGTTCGGAGTGTGCGAATGTGGAATGAACTAAATAATGAGAAGTACCCCTTTGTATATAAAATTCACAGAAATTAAAACAAGGAATATCAAAAGTAAAAACTTAAAAGAATGAACGCCTTTAATCCTTTTATTCCTCTCTTAGCTTATTCCCTCCACAGCTCTCTATTCTTGTCACCTCGTCTGCCAGCCATGGTATATTTTTAGTCCACTCTCATTGCATCTGGAATGACTATATTGACATTTTCTATTTACTTTTCTTCATCATAAAAGTATCCGCCCATGTTTCAAACCCTTTACAAAATGATTGAGCTTATTAGTTATCGTTTCGCATCCGTTGAGCCTCCAACGTTAGTCATTAGCTTTTACTCAGAACATTACTTCTTTACTTGCTTCCTTTGCAAAGTGCTTAATATGTTCTCAAAAGTCAAGTTTTGGTTTTAGATACACTTCCAGATGCTGTTGTGTTGGACCGTATGGGTTTGCTTTCCATCTGGAGTAGTACATTGATCACTATGTGTCTTTTTGTAAGCAATACTAATTCTGTTTTCTTGGTTTGTAGAGCCGAATTATGATTGCTTAGCCCAAGAGCTGGTTTTCCGCTTACTTGGTTAAACTTCATTGTATATGTCGCCTAAGTGTTGGTCTATTATTGTTGCCTTTATATCATCTGCATACTCCACCAATTAGATGACATCTAGCATTCCACAAATGACAATGTATGACATGTATGACACATTTCACAAATCAGGGTCAAGAATAGAACCTTGAGCGGCTACATCCAATATATTTGTGTACCATTGGCTTTAGTTGGTCTTATACATAAGCCTTCTGTCTTGAAGGTAACTGCATATTAATTGCAGTAGGTAATCTGGCATATGGAAAGCGTTTGTTATTCCAGTAAATATTCGACCACCTTGCAGAATCAAATGTTCAATTTTCCAAAGAAAATTAAGCCAATATTAAGACGCCTTTATTTTTGCTAAAGGAGACTAGCCGCTGATACTTCCATATCTTAATGAAAACTTCTTCCTCAAAGCAGCGATTATACATATTTCATTACTTTGATTACTTTCATCAGAATTCCTTCCGGACCTGGTTCCATCTTATTGCAAAGGAAAGCCGCGGCTTGTTGTATTTCTTTCTCTGTCAATGATGGTATTTCCTCTGGTTTATTGGGGCAAGGTGGTTGACTCTCGTTGCTATAATATGGACAAAGAGAGTCTTCTTTCTTAACGTTTGTCTTCGATCTTGTTTCTAGCTTTAAGAGTATGTATCAAGATTTGGCAAGCTCCTGAACCAGGGACGTGGTTTAGTTGCTTTGGCCCAACTTTACACTGAACGCAAAGAAAACTCTTTGGATCCGTTTGACAGCCCTTTCTAATATGAACTTTCTACCAGCTTTGGAAACATATATACAAAGCAGACATAAGTTTTGCACTGAGCCTTGCCATAAAGCTAACTAAAATTTGTAAGGGCTTTTTTAAGAAGCAAAGTACTATTTGTTGTTCCGCCGAGTTTGGTTTTGTGAGTGTCATCCTTACTCCCCAAGTGAAACCTTTAAGATCTCTTTGAATTTTTTTTCCTTCACCTGTAGAAGACCAGCAATCTAGAACTCCGATTTCAAGGGTGGTTTATGGTTTAGAAGTCTCGCACAACCTTCCACAGTTTCCAGATGGTTTTGAGGTTGTGAATATTCACCTTTATTTTTCTGTTTAGCAAAGTACACCTCAACAGAGCAGTAGGACTGCAGTTTTTTCCGTAGTAGGTAATAAAGTCGAAAGCCTCTTCCAGTTCTATTAGACAATTTTTAACATCATATAAGAAATCTGTGGCGAGATATATTGTAAAGTTTTAGATGAGTCACTATTAGCTTTTATTTTTCGACTATTAAACCGGGTCACTAGAAAACCTGTCTGTACTCCCTTTGTCCGATTTTTGGGTAATTTTTTTGCACTTGTATATGATTTGAAATTCCCACAAAATTAAATTCTATTATCTGCGATAATACTTGGGTTGATAGAGACGGTTTCTTTTGAAAAGTATCAATTCTTTCAAAAAAGTTAATTCCCTTGAACATCATCCAATTTTCATGAAAACTCTTCAGATATCTTCCAGTAGCATTTTAAAACCCTGCAGCCTGGTTGCCTACTGAATTTTTCATCTGAGATGTCAAATTACTTCCTGAAAACTCTGGAAGCTAGAAAAATTGAGGCGGAATTAAGAGTTTGCACTCCTACCCGATGGAGATATTGTTTTGTTTTGATTCGACATTATATCTGGACTGCTAGTTTTTGTTCCATCCAAAAGTTTTGGTTTGAGCAGATTCGAAGTTGTTTCCACTTGTAAAAATAAACGAAGCTGTCGCAAAAGTAATAAAAGACACAATACGCTTGCCGAGCCAACATCATTTGTACAATAAAGAACGAAACTGTAAGAAATCCATAGAGACTGAGAGTTTCATTACCAACGAAAGGATTGTTATATAATTACCGTTCAAGAAGACTCCATCATTGATTGAAGAGAATTATTTCCACGAGTTTATAAGATTTCACGGTCTATAGAAAAAGATAATCAACTTATCCGAATTAAAGCAAATATGTCCTAGAGAGAATATATGTATATCTAGGACCGATGGAATTATTTCCTTAAAATGAAATAAAGAGGCCATCTAATAAATTATTATATTTACAACTTCCGGTTGACTCGGCCATACTTAGATCGGACTTCTGTATGAGCGACCTTAAGTCAAATTAAACCTCCCAAGTAATCTTAATTACCATACTGTAAAAAGGGAAGTTTAGATTATACGAAAATAGCTGGGAAAACATTCAGATCTACGAAATAGCATTGCCTTCGAGGAGAAAGAGCTCACATCCTGATCCACAATGATTTCAGGATTAGGTATAAAATATATATCAATTAAAGATTTAAATTATTTTAAGAGCGAAGCACCTGAAGTCACCAAGCTCGCCAAATGTATATTTCTATCACAACCAACACGAATTTACGATCCTTTAGGGATGAGTCGGCTGCAGATATGATACAATTCGACCAGTTATTCAAAATAATCATTTCTATGTGGCTTATATATTATAATCTAAAGAGCTGCATTGTTTTGCATACGCGCCGAAAGACGCCTACACTTCCGTGGAATACTCAGAAACGGTGAAAGATGGCATTGCCAAAACTAACCTAATTGCTCCATCTCTGTATCTAATCTAGAGCTAGGCGGTGCTTCTTTACTAATTCGCTTAGTACGCCCCATTATTAAATCATTGGGCTAAAATAAGATTCCAATATTTATTTGTTTACTAATTCCACAATCACACTAAATTGGTTATCCAAATCACCCACGGTGTAGGAAACATATATTGCTAATCACACTTTTGAAATTTTAACATATATCAACAGACGTCAAGTGTTATGTGAAGTCATTCCAAAAACCGGGAAATGGCTCAGAATTTTTTTGAAACACCCATAGGAGCACCCACAACAGTTTAAACCGGCCATAGAACCAAGCATAGAGATGTTGGTACATCATTCCACAGTGAAGAATCTACCGAAATTGCTGTTTATGCTGGTAAATCGAGTCTCTAATCTCCGCACCATGACAAATGTTTAAAAAACAATTAAAAATCGTCAATCGTAAAAAGTTTGTAAAGTCACTAGACTAATCAAATTGTTCAAATCAAATTGGTTTAAGTTGGGGAAGATCTTGCTGGATCGTTTGTTTTAAAGCAATGAACATGGACATCCTTTTCTCAAAAAACAATTTTTTGTTTGAAATTAACTAACGAGTTCATTCCTGATAATATTATCCAAGTCTGAATAATAATAATAATAATAATAATAATAATAATAATCGTCTTTACAGGCCTGGTTTCATCGGATTCGATCCCGAGCTTATTTTCGTATTGTTCTAGGCAACCCGAAGAAGACAGGTCATTCTCTACCCAGAGGAGCCATCGACACTGAAAGAGACTTCTACGCCTACCAAATGGCGGCTCTTCTCTCAAAGATCGCTGAACCATTCGTTTACAGAACGTGACCGATCCATAGTACTCGCTGTCCCTTACTTTCAAGCATTTTCAATAAATTCCTGATCTCTTGGTTGAAATGTCGTCATCGTCGCGTTTGAAGTCATAAATCAAGCGCATGATTCTTCTCTCGAATGTCACTAACGGTCTCTCATAATCAACCGTCAGGGTCCAACTTTTAAACTCACACATGACAACAGGTCTGATCAACACTTTGTACAACTTCAGCTTGTCGGCATTTGCATGGTATTTTGACATTAGCAGTGGACGTTAGGCACACAAAACATGGTTACTAGCCACAAGACGCGCTTTACTATCCCCTCCCACACAGTTATTATGAGTGATAAGGGACCCGAGGTATCGGAAACTTGGCACCCCTTTAAATGTGTGGTCACCACTACTAAAATACATTGTGTCTTGGTCTCTAAAACCACTGACCATATATTTGGTTTTACCCTCATTAGTTTTGAGACCAACGGAAGCTGAGAATTGTACAAGTGGATCCAGTGGTTATTTTAAATTGTTGAGCCCATCCAGTCCAATTACACTGATACCAAAACATGGTTGGACTGACGGTATAAAATGTTGTCCTGTCGTGTTTCACTTTTACAAAATTTTAACATGAGATTAAAGAGTATTCGGCACAGAGCATCTCCTTGCCATACTCCAGAGCTAATTGTAAAACTCCCTGATAGCTTGTTTTCAACTTTGACACAGCATTGTGGCTGCATTATAGTTATTTCACATAAACGCCCATATTTGTAAGGTATTCCCAGACATCGCAAACCAATGACTACCTTGATGGATAGAGCCAAAGGCTTGTTGGGAATACAAGAACACCAGATATACGGCACGACATGTTTCGTAATATTGAGAAATAATCATCCTCAGTGAAAGATCAGTGACTGACTGATTCGAATCAAATTCTCCTTGGTAGTCACCTACACTTTGCTGTGCAAAGGAGAGCTATGCCGCGATAGTTTTCGCATTTTAAACGATCTCTTTTTTTAAAGATAGGGCACAACGCGGCCACCTTCTATTCATCAGGCATATAACCTCGCTTTGCCATACTATTCGAATAAGGTCAAAAAAATAGTTCCACAAAGTATCCCCTCCGAATATCAAGACCTCGGAATTAATGCAATCAACTCCAAGGGAACAGTTCCTTTTCAGTCTCTGCATGACCAGTGTGAACTCCTCTTAGGATGCTTGTAAGATTGCTGAGTTGTTGTACCCTTAAGACATGGGTGGTGGTTTAAACATTTTGTTTGTATTCGAAGTATTTGGCGCAGTTCTTGGTGTAATTGATATTGTTGATGTTCTTATGTTGACCGTATTCGGTCGTTTTTTCGGGTTGGTACTCTCATTTGAGTGCACATCCTCACTGTGTTGTCGTTTGTTTAACTGATTTTGATTGCGCACATGGGACTTCAATACTTCAAAACGATTATTGTTATTGTCGTTACTGTTGTTGTTACTTTCCGCCTTTATAGTGTTCGGGTCGTTGTTACTTCGCCATGGTCGCTTATTCGTTGGGCATGTTTTAACAAGTATGGAAACCCAAAACTGGACTCACCCACATCGAATATATTATCGATATCTATTTGCTTATTATTGCTAGTCTAAACGGGAAGCCGTGTGAGACTGTTAAGCTCATTTAAGTGGCCCTGCTTGTACTCTTGGAATTTATTTTTTCACATTCTCTAAATATAACAATTTGTCATTATATATTAAATAGCACTTATAAAACTATTTTATATTAATTGAAAACACTAAAAATTGAAAATAGTATAAAATTGAAAAATTGAATTTTTTTTTTAATAAGAAAAAAATTGATGTTTATTGTTAGGAGTACTAGATTGAACTGACTTATGTCAAGGGTTAAGCGATTTTTTGCTGCATAATTTTATTAGTGAAAACAATATTGGTTGAATATATGCTACTTTATTATGCGTGTGAAGTTTTTCCTAACTTTTACTAAAACTACAAAACCAACATTATATATGCACTAGTATTAGTAAGTATTAGTAAGTATTAGTAAAAAAGATCACATTTAGGCGAAATTTAATTTTAAATTAAATCAAAAATTTTACGAAAAATAAAAGTAGAACTGTAGTTAATAATTACTTAAAATAATTACACATAAAATTAATCATAAAAAATTAAAAATACAAATGTAAGAACATTGGCTTCGATGTGTTAATAATAAACTTGTCCCCATTCTAAACATTTAAATTAAATTTGAATTTTTAACTAGCTCAATGTATTGACTTAAGATACATTCCCAGGCTTTACTAACTACATCGTAGGTGTTTAGCACCATATTCACTGGTATTGCTAGATTGGTTATGGTTCATGGAACATCTTGGCCAGGTTTCATCAATTTCGACTAGTGGCCTCGTAGTGTACCATGACATTGAAAATCAAAAAATTGTATATGGCCCGAATTTGCACTCCATGTTTTTACTCTTTCACTTTTTAAAATTAGAAGATTTTGGAAATAATCTGGTTCTCAAATATCTGTACAGAATATAAAAATGTTTGTTTCTTGAATGACCATATGCTGATTACAATTGACATGCATTTTTCTATTACATATATTGCAATGGTAAATTTTCTGTATTGCTTAACTCTGCGAAACAAATCAAACAACGATTTTTAGTATTTTCTGAAGCATCTGAAATAATATTTTTCAAGTGTTTTCGGTACGATTTTAAACCATTAAAATATTCATTATCGTTTGACGAGTGAATATCTGGTATATGCTTTAGATTAGAATATTTGTCCACCGCGTATAAAATTAATGGGCCATAAATATATCCATCTCTTTGTAGAGGAAACATGTATGTGGGTTCAATCTTGAATTTTTTATCTGGAACTACTTGAAATTTTTGTAGATCTAAAACAAATAACGCTGCATGTTTTGCAACATCCGTTAGAATTTTTTCGTGGTTTAAAGGGTCATATGTTGTTATTATGCCTTTAGCCACATTAATTATAATCAAAATCCAATGGCTATTATTTTGACAATATGGCAAATAGATTACATCCTTTCCGCGGCACAATGATAGTTCTGGTTGTGATTTAATTGATTTAGCGCAGTAGATTTGCTTAGAATTGAAATTTTTTAAGGAAATATATATATACAAAAATACATGGGGAGCTTCTTTAATTAATAAAATGCCAGCAACATGTAAAATATCATCAGTGACATATGGTTTTCATTCAATGAACAAAAGCTTTGGTTGTCTATATTAATTTCCCTTAATCCAGGAAAATTGAATTTAAATAATTTTATGCAAAAACTTTTTGCTGTAATTTTATCTGCTTTTGTCTTATTTCATCTTACTTTTGTATCACTAAATACATTTCTTCCTGAATATCTGGCTTTCCTTTTTGCTAATTTTCTCCAGTTTTCTTCTAAATTTGAATCTAAATTATTCATTTCATTATGTCCTTTCGAACTTTTTGTAGTAGATAAAGGAACTCCTTTATCTTTTTGGTTTTATTTTGGGAAATTTAGTATTTTTTGTTTTTGCCGAAAGCAATAGAGGAGCTAGATTTGCTGCGTGAATTGAATTTTTTTTCTTTGATAATGTCAATAAATCGTCCCACTTTAAGGTTTCTAACTTTGATTAAATTATTTTTAGTAATACTAAAGAAATATTCTATATTTACATTTGATACTCTTCCATGAGGTTTAAAATAATGCAAAAAACAGTTCCCCATAAAGGCAAATATGTCATGTATCGACGAGTACAAAAAACAATAAAATGATCTGCGAAAAATTCATTTTTTAACAGACTACTTTCCTTACGTTAGTGAATTTTGTCCTGCATGTTACTTAGTATTGTAAAATACCTTTTTGAAATAAGGTGACTCGCCACAATCATCAATTAAAGCGTTATCATCTTTAATTTTATACTCATTTCCAGTTTCCAACTGTTCTGAATTTTCATCTTCACGAAAGTGAGATTTCTTCTCCAATATCTTAAGATATTTGTTGTAGCTTTCCATAAATATTTCAGTTTTGTATCTAAAACAACAAACAGCACATAAAACTGCAAATAGTTCGTCCACTTCACATAAATATTTTGCGTCTAAAATCATTAAAAACATAACCATTAAAAACTGTTTTAGTGGTTTTCGACAGTTCGTAATTTTTGATTTAATTTGTCAAATTAATATTGCAGCAAAGTGACAGCAACATATAAAAACACCTCGAATGTTTGTTATTTTGGAGTTAACTGTAATTATATTAAATGCCATTTTTAAATAGCGTGAAGTACTCATAACTTTAAAAACTTTTAACAAACAGTTAATGAAAACCCATGACCAATCGGTCAAAAAATATTTTGGATTACTAAGTTTACGCTTAGTGATGTCAACCGCAACTTGGAGCTCAACAAAAAATTTTGTAATTGCAACAGAATCATGTTGCGAGGATATAAGCTCTGCAATCGGCACTATACAACCATTGATTTTAGATACACAAGCATAATACAAAAGTTTTGATATACTATGACCATTGCAACATTTTGGTTTTCTAATAAGTCCGCCAATGGCATTAACCTGAACTACTTCTAAGTCTTTTTCAGATAGCATTTGTATATTTTGTTTTCTTATCATAAATAATGGAACAGAAACTATGAACACATATCTGTTTTCATTCGACTCTGGGAAAGTTATACAAATCGCATCAATAACTTCACAATCATTAACAATATCATTTGTTTGAAGGTACTCAGATCCAGCTTTTCTTAAATTAGCTGGCTTCACAATACTTTGAGTATTTCCTATTTTTAACAAATTTGCATCAACTAACGTTAAGTTTTCCAAGTAAAGTTCATTTAGTTTTGTGAGGTATATTTTAGTTTGCTCTATGGTCCTTTCTGATCCTATTAATTGAGAAAACACCTTTAAGCTTCCGTAATTCATCAGATCTTTCCCTAAAGTGGATATGCTCATTGTTTCATTTGGAAATATAATAAATTTGTATTTTTGCTGATGATGGACGTACTTGCAAATCGCATGCTACTGTAGTTTTGTGCCTTGTCTATTAATATTTACTGTTCTAAACGATAACACGCATGGATTTCCAGATAAAGTTAAGGCATTTCTTATGCAAATCCGCAATTTTTCTTTATTCCATAAAAATGTAATGGTTATTGGAAGTTTAGTTGTACGTCTATATATCCTCTCATTTTCAGCGGGTTCCATGATTAATCCTTGTGTGAGATATATTCATGACTTAAGAAAGTTTGATCATATTTCTGAATTGAAGAACTCAATTTTAAGTTGCGACTTGTTTGAATTTTATTTTTGTCGTACTTCAGTTTTGATTTTATGTGTAATTATTTTAAGTAATTATTAACTATAGTTCTACTTTTATTTTTCGTAAAATTTTTGATTTAATTTAAAATTAAATTTCGCCTAAATTTGATCTTTTTTACTAATACTAGTGCATATATAATGATTCACGTGAAGTATTTACTAAATTATTCCTAAAAAAACTTAGGAAATTTTTGGGAAAAACTTCACGTATCTACATACGGATGGGAAGTATTTCCTAAACAACAACAAATTTCCTAAAAATTGCAACAACAAAATAAACATTTGTATGTATGCGTAAAAACTACGTATTATAAGTACGTATTATCGAAAAAATTATTTTTTATAATTAAAAAAAAACAAATCAAGCGAAAACTATTATTTTAAGTTATAATCAAGACTTGTTTTCTAAAACAAGTGAACTCATCGAATAGAAAAGAGTCTACAGATCATACAGATTTTCAAAATTCAAGGGGAACAGGTAGTTAGGAATGACCATTTTTGATGTAAGTTACATAGTAGCGTTACATCAATTTTTTCCGATTTTTCATGGTTTTCCTGAAAAGCGGACACTCTAGCGGAAACTTGTTTTAAGTAAACAAGAGTCTATTCTAAAGGAAAATCATACAGATTTTCAAAATTCTAGGGGAACAGGTAGTTAGGAATGAACATTTTTGATGTAAGTTACATAGTAGCGATACATCAATTTTTCTCGATTTTTCATGGTTTTCCTGAAAACCGGACACTTTAGCGGAAACTTGTTTTGAGTAGACAAGAGTCTATTCTAAAGGAAAATCATACAGATTTTCAAAATTCTAGGGGAACAGGTAGTTAGGAATGAACATTTTTGATGTAAGTTACATAGTAGCGATATATCAATTTTTACCGATTTTTTATGGTTTTCCTGAAAAGCGGACACTCTAGCGGAAACTTGTTTTGAGTAGACAAGAGTCATGGACAATTTCATGAAAAGGTAATGTTGCTGCAATCGTGGCCGTGGCGGCCATTGGAGTGATATCGTTTTCAAATGGTAATAGCATACCTTCCTTTTTACTATGAAATAAACATTCATTTATTTCTCTTAAAATATATTCGTTTTTTTTTTAATATCAAAATGAAACCTCATATTGGGAAACCCTATATAATTTATACATATATAATATATTTTTTCACTGTATCAAAACCAACGCAAATGTTTTATACAAGCCGTGCTATACCAACACACATGATATGCAAAAAGTACACTAGGAGTAGTTGTATTAGTGTCAAAAGAAATAAAAATGTACAGTAGCAAAACCCTCTTTACTACAAGCCGTATTGTTTGCATACTCATGCTATACAAAAATATATACTTTGATTGTATTGTAAGTAGAAAATCGTATCGGGATATGATAGCGAATATTATGTAAAATAAATAAACAATAAAATCAAATAATGCGCATGCGTTTACAATTTTTTTTATTAATTTTATATGGAGTTTTGATATTCACCAATACATCTAAAGTATATATTTTCACTAATACATTTTAAAAATACATGATGATGTGTGTCAACGAAAGTTACAAGACGGCTTGTAGTAAAGAGGGTTTTGACAGTAGAAACGTAAAAAATTACAAAATACAATACATATACGTTTTATATACGTTTTCATATCATTTTATGTTTTTTTTTACCGTTAGTGTACCGATTGTTTTAGTGTATCTGTGTACGAAATTTGGAGCACGGCTTTTATAAAACATTTGTGTTGGTTTTGACTGTTTCCACTTATAAAACGTTACTACCGATAGAATATTCCTTTTTGTTCGAATTTCAAAATATATAGTCTACAATTACCGCTATTTTTTTATGTGTATATTTTTTAAACATAAATAATACAAATTATAATGAAAACAAATAGAGACAAAATAGGATGCATCAATGTTTATTGGTCATCATTTGTGTAAAGTTGTACTGTTTATTTTCTAATGTTTAATTTCTTAATTTTATTATAGACCTAGTTAGTTGATATTCTTATTTTTGTGGTTGATGTGTAACTGATAAAATATAATAACGTTGTTTTTTAGTAAAGTTTATAAATTTATTTAATTATTAATTTTTTAAAAATTATAAGTGTTTAATAATAGTGTTCTACATATACTTTTTTTTGTTTATATTTGAAACATAATCAACACAAAATGAAGGTTGAAAAAATAACAAAACTGCATTCTAAACCTACTTTATATAGTAAAAAGTTGGATAATTTAAAACAAATTGAAGTTATGTTTAATGAGATTGTAATAGAAACGTTCGGTGAAAATATTAACTTAACAATGCCTAGACGTAAATCCGCTATCTGGTCAATTTTTTGTGATAAGTTAAATTTAAAAAGTTCTAAAATTAATCATCTTAGATTATATAAAATGTGGCAAAAAACTAAAATATCAAATAATCTCGACGGTGTAGTAAGCACTGATTTAGAAAAAACTGCGCCTTTTAATCAAAAGATCGAGACTTGTAATGAATCAAATAGTATTGATTATAAACAGGGTGATTTAAATATCGAATCAATGGAAATTATATTCGATTTAGTAGATGTTACTACTTGGTTTCCACGAGGTCAAATGCATATTGAGGTTGACCCGACAAAATCATGGAGCAATGAAAACCTTAGAAGTGCAATAAGGGAAACATTAAGCACCAGCAAACATTCATGCGTGTTGCAATTTCAAACTTATAACCTTAATAAAAGGCACAATAATATCACGCAGTATGCAAAATGCATTTACGAGAATCATCGGCAAAAATTTAAATTTGTCATCAATGCCTTAAATACTATGTTTATTTTTACCAAAGGAGAAGGCCTTAAAGACCACGGTTCACTTAAAAAATTCGTGCAACTAAGAGGCAAACATCGAATGAATACCCAAGATGAACTTGAACAGTCGCACGCCTATTTACAAAGTTTGAAGCAACTCAAAAATATTGACGTGGATTTATTAAAGAGAGGAAATACACAAAGCATAGTGTTGGCAACAAATCTGAGAAAAGCTCGTTCAGAGCGAAAACTACTGGCAGACGTAATCCAAGGTTGTGAGATACTTGATCTTATCTACCGAGTGAATTTTCAAAAGAAAGAGGAGAGGTATATTTTTCTCGCGTCAAATCCTTTGTTTGTAGTTTTATTGAGAGATGAAGCCTTAAAATTATTAAACAACGTCCAAGTCATTCATATAGATGCAACTGGGAGTGTAATAAGAAATCCGAAATGTTGCGTTAATCATGATTATAGTCGGATTTATTACTATGCGTGCGTAGTTAAAATTAATGACATTATTCTCCCAGTCGCAGAATTAATAAGTGCGCGTCATGATCAATCAGCGATAAATATTTTCCTCGAGTGCTTTATAAGCGAAGTTGTCCTTCACAAACCAAAAATTAAACTACCAAAAATGTTCGTCACTGATTGGTCGTGGGTTTTTATAAATTCGATCCTTACAAAAATTAATTTAATGGATGTTAAAGCCTACTTGCAATTTGCATTTAATGTTTTAACAAAAAAGACCGAAATTAAACAAAAAGTTGGTGTTTGCATATGTTGTTCCCACTTCGCTGCTATAATAATTAGACAAATAAAGAATAAAATTCCAAATTGCCGAAACAAATTAAGAGAACATATAGTGGTATTTGTGTTCCTTCTCATTGATGGCCAACATTTTTCCGACCTTGACCTTTTATTTGACATATTTTGTGTCTTGAGCTGCTCTAAATATAAAAATAAAATATATTTCGAAGCGCAAAACAAATTGGCTACTTTTATAAAGGCGATCCTTAGCAATAATAAGGCTCCAGATATTATTAATAGTTTAGCGAAAGATTATGATTCAGATTCGAGCACCGACCTCGAAGATTCACCTTTCTATTGCCGATATATAACAATTTACAATGGTGTGATGCAGAAACTTCTGGAGAATGATAATACTGGCAGCCCCAACAAATTATTCTGTGAAGAATTCATATATTTTTTCATTAAAAGGTATATGAAATACTTACCACTATGGTAACCATTTTTCTAAAGAAATTTGGAATAAAAGAACGGGTGTCCAACGGCCCAATTGAAAATTGGTTCAATATTCTAAAAAACAATTTATTGAACGAACTGCACATGAAACTAGGGCGTTTTGTAGATGCTCTTCAAGAAAGAACGCCATTGCTTCTAAAAGCTGTAGAATGTGGACCATTTTCAAAGCAAAATAAAAAAAAATGATAATAGAATTAAATTAAATACTCCTCACACAACTCCGCTTTCTTCACGTAGAGATGACGAAAAAAGTTCAGACGGACCTAATCAAGAAAACTGACGAAAAAAAATTAAATCGCGAGATCCAAAATATGCAATCAAACGAGCATTACAACGGTTCATCCCTAAAATAATTGTATTAAATCGAATGCCTGACGCATATTACCAAAAAATGACCGAATTAAATTATCACTTGGTAATTTTTAAATTTCAACATAACAACTTCTGGGAGAGCTGTGTCTACAACAACTGTTTTAGTTCTTTAAGCGGGAAAAACTTTCTGACCTGCGATATTGTGTACAACGCTATTTCAACTACGCTAAATGTTCCTGAGACTAGTAGTGTCTGTCTAGACCAATATGTTGCCATGAAAATTTTTGAAAACACTATTGTGTATAGAGCACTAGATCAAACAAAACAGAGGGAGCTAATTTTGTGCGCCAGTCCAAACTTTGTTATTATTCCCTATTGCACTAATAACCATTGGAGAGTGGCTATTATAAACTTTATAGAAAACGAAATTATTACATACGACCCACTGAATCCAAATAAATCCCTTTTTAAAATGGGTGAAAAGGTGCGACATTTTGCTCATGAAATAATGCGATACCATAAAAAAAAACCAAGAACCTTTAAGATCGTTCCAGGAAAGGGATTGCCGCAACAACTCGATGGGTACAACTGTGGAGTATACGTAATTTACGCAGCCGAATATTTAATCAACCATAAGAGGATCGAAAATATACACTCAGATGATGAGGAAAAGAATTGCTCAGCACTACAAATGTATCGTAAAACCATTAGGGATAGATTGGCGGAGAATTCTGATAATATTGAGGAAAATTGTCTTTATTGTTACGGAAAGTTACTTAAAACTGTACATTGTGACTATTGCAAACATAATATTCACGAAAATTGCAGTAAATTTATTGAATTTCAAAATGGTAACTTCATTTTTTGCAATAAATTAAAAACCTAAAAAACTGATAGATGCTAATTTTAATTGGAATAACGGTGAATTTGAATTAATAAAAGAAATCAATAAAACATTTAAATAGTTTTTCAAATCAATACTATAATAAAGTACAATATCGGGAAAAATTGATGTAACGCTACTATGTAACTTACATCAAAAATGTTCATTCCTAACTACCTGTTCCCCTAGAATTTTGAAAATCTGTATGATCTGTAGACTCTTTTCTATTCGATGAGTTCACTTGTTTTAGAAAACAAGTCTTGATTATAACTTAAAATAATAGTTTTCGCTTGATTTGTTTTTTTTTAATTATAAAAAATAATTTTTTCGATAATACGTACTTATAATACGTAGTTTTTACGCATACATACAAATGTTTATTTTGTTGTTGCAATTTTTAGGAAATTTGTTGTTGTTTAGGAAATACTTCACATCACCGTATATAATGTTGTTTTTGTAGTTTTAGTAAAAGTTAGGAAAAACTTTACACGCATACTTCACTGTATAGTTTTAAACTACATTCGGCCCTACCAACCGCTTGCACCGATTCAAAACAATCAATATTCTCTGCTATTTGGAAAACACGACTGTTTAATAAATTTTGACTGATTGAAAATACTGTGAAATTTCTAGCATATGAGAATGAATATAATATTGAATATAAAATAAAAAACGTATTTATAATATACATATAATAATATAATATAATATTAATTGAACTGTCAGGAATTGAATTTGTTTGAAGCTATAGCTATTCTTGGAATTATAAATCGAATTTCCAATAAAACAACTTCCGTGGTACAACTGTTTACAAAAAACTGTTTAGAAAAATTAATATTTTTTTCCTCTCAGGTTATAATTCTGAAAATTTTAGAATCAGAAATTTTCAAATTTCCCAAAAGTTTACTTTTATGTTTTCAAAGGTTCTTTATTTGGTTAACATTTTTTTTTGTGATTATAACAAAAACATCTAAATTTTCTACCCTACTACACCGCGTGGATTAAACATTTCCTCTTCTATAGTATAAAACAAAACCTAAAAATTGCAATAAACCGAGAATTAAAATATTTTAAGAAAATTGTGTTTTTCTCAATAGTATATCTTTATGTGGTCGGTTTATTTAAATTACGAGATGAAGATAAAAAGTATTGTTTCTAAGTGATAAGTTTATCTCGGAGTTTTTATCGACGTGTGTTTATTTTTAGCTATAATTTCTTAGATTTGTTTACAGAGCATAAAGAAAATTTACTTCGTAAAACACTGTACTAACGTAGAAAATGGCAATTTTCATAAAATATGATAAAATTTTAATTAATTAATAATAAAACAGCTTTTTCCAGTTATTTGCTTAGAAAATAAATTATATTGTATCTTAAATTGAAAATATATCAACATTTAGTTCTGTGCTCAAAGTATAAATTTTATGGACAATACCCCTTAGTTCTTTGTCAACTTTTTCCCCGCCGAGTGTCATAATTTTATTTGTAATTTCCTCCGGTCCTATTGGATTTGCCAGATCCACAATCATATCATCTTTATTTGTCATAACTGGCAAAAAACTTGATGCTATTGCTAGTCCTAGTGGTAAAAATTTTACGTATTCTTCGAGAAATGTTAATCGATTAAAATAATCGGGTAACTTGCCATTAAAATCTTGTTTCACCGTTTCGATTAGTGTATCAAAATATTTGTCAAAAATACTATCAAAATTAGGTTCACGAACATCAACCCCAGTTGAATTACAAATAAACACACAAACGTCTAACATTGGTGAAGCATGGCGCATCGTTTGTAAATCGAACATTAAAGCTTCGGATGGAATTTCATTTCCCTGAAAAAAAACAAATCGGCTATTAGTGAAACATTTAATTTTAAAATTTATATTATTACGTCTATGTCCTGTTCGTAACGAAATGCGATATTGTTTCGCAAGTAATCTCCATGGCATAGTGTTGATAATGGTTGTTTTGGCCGAACCATTTGTCTTCCAAGTTCATGTGAATCTTTTATGTGGAGAGCTAGTTTTTCAAGAAAACTTTCCGGAATTTCATTTTTAAGATTACTGAAAATAGAAATAAAAATATAAAAATTAATAAATTTGAAATTAAAGTTTGAAATTAATCAATTATTTCAGTCCTGCTGTATCAATCAACTGTTTTTACGATATTACGCTGTGTGTCAAAGCAATGCAGTGTCAAGTATAGTAACATGTGATTAAACAAATGTAGTGGAAACGTGCGGCATAATTTAGATTAGTATTACGTTTACACTATAGCTTCTTTGTAAGTATAATACTATTGTATTAATTGCCTATTATTTCCCTTTCAGTTTACACCACACTAGTGTAAATTTACACTATGCAGTATTTTACTATACATTCACACTACGATACTTTTTTTATAAACATAATATTAGTCATGAGTATCTATTTAGCGATAAAAATGTTTATCTCTGATGAGGTTAAAATGGTCGATCTGTTACTTTCAATAATTCAATGAGTTTCTCGTTTATTTTTACAATTGTATCTAAACTTGGTCACTAACTATAAAATAATACTATCAAAAACAACTTTTTTCTTAAAATAAATTTGTATTATGTTTGACATTCACACCATAAACAAAAAACCTTTAAAAATAAACAAATCTCAAAAAACATCGAAACATTTGATTTCCATATAAAATATATCTCGAAAATAATCGCCAAAGCCATCTATTGTAATTTTTACAACGAAAATACTATAGCGTAATTTGTAAGCGTAGGTGCTTTCATTTGCTACACCATCGTATGAGTATGAGTAGTGTTGAGCAGATACAAGGAGTTTGCTTTCGACGATGGATCATGCTTATTATTTGAATTAATAATGGGAATTTGGGTAATTTTTACCGACATTTCTTTATCAAACGACCAATAAATGGTGTATATTAGTAGCAAATAAATTAACTACTGGAACTAGAGTGCCAATAGTTGGTTTGTAGATTCATTACAATTATTATCATGTGCCAATTACTATACCGCAATAACAAATGATAGTACATGTTTTGCTTAAAATGCCGAAAAAATGATACCTGCGATGAATTCCAGATATTAAAAATGGCAAAATATCTATATCTAACGATCTAAACGCTGCATGAGTGGTAACACCTCCCATGGTTATTTACCCGTAATGGCACCTGAGGAAATCAGAAAGTCGGCAAAAGGTGGCAGCCTGGGCATTAGTGACAACGGATATTTTATGAGTATATTTCAAAAATTCTGCATCCATAGAAATAATCCTATGGACTCACTGAACCAAGAAAAGTCATCCCACTTGTAATTAAACTCAAAGAAAATAGTATATGTATTGAGACTCAAAAGTGTTTCAGAGCATGTGGTCTCTTTTCTCTTGACAAATTTGTCATCAAATTATCTAAATGTTCGGGAAGTCTTTAAAACAATTCTCCAACAACAAATGTAACACTTTTTTAAGGCAATTCATACTATTCCAAAGTCTTTGTACGACAGTGTTGGTGATGAAAAGATCGAGATATTTAAAAGCATAGATAGAAGTGAATTCAATAAAGGTGTACTACGCAGGTAGATTTATATCAAAAATTAAAATATAAAATGAAATCAAATGGTACACATTATAAAAAATCAACGCAAACCGATGCAAACCATTCAATTTCGGGCAGTACAATTATTGCTATTAATTCAATCAACGAATTTTTAATAGTTAATGATCATGGTACCATCGATAAAAATTATTTAGGTTGGCCTGAAGTAAAACCAATTTTCTAAATCGGCCAAAACCTCATTTGAGAAAGGAATGTAAACCAAACCTTACAAAAAAAGCATTTGCAGTCTCGTCATCGCTTCGGATTCAATAGAAAAAAATCAAAAAGAAGCAAAAGAAAAAACCAGAACTGGATAAGGAGAACCGCCAAGATCAACTAATTGAAAACAGAGAAATGAATAATTGAATGAATAAATGTAAGTTAATATAAATTATTGGGAAATTAATGGAACCGTCTCCAAACAGTAATTCAGTGACAAATATGATTTACTCTAGTCGACCCATCACTCCATCTGAACATATAGAAAGGCGATTATCTTTAATGAACCATTAAACGATCATCACTTTCGTAATCTTTTTTACAATGGCACTTATGCTCTTTCCCGAAATACTTGTACCGAGAGATTTGGGATACAGTGATCTAAATGTACTCGAGAATTTCATCTTAAGTGTGTTCTAAAATTAAAAAACCTGTACCTTCCGCAATGTACATGCAATGAATGTAAAATAGCTAAAATAGCTGTTATCAAGCAATTCAACTTATTTCATACCAATGAAATGGCAATGAAAGTAAAAAAATTATTCTATTAGAAATTACTGAAAATATATCGACCCATTTTCCCAAACACAAACGACGTTCCATTGAACTAAAAAATGTCTTATTAGTATCAATAGTTGTATCCGATACAGTTACGAAGAAATCTATCAGTTTCTGGAGTAAAAGTAAAAAGCTCGGTCCAAGCCAAAACAACAAGGCTTATCCTGAAATTGCCCCTTTGACTTATTTTGTAATTATACTAAAACTAAAAGCAGCAGTGGATAAATAACAAACCAATACTTGGTGTTCGTATTTGCCTTCTGAAAATGGAATTTGTTCTGGAATCAATTTTCCTTTACGCAATGGACAACTGCCAAAGTCAATATATAATTCCTAAGTGCGTACGAAGTACTATAAAAGGTACATGGTTGAAGGCATGGTGTTAACAAGCGTAATCTCAATATTTTATTTTTAATTAACTGTTTCAAGGTATTTGATCGTATTGATCTCACATTATAGTGCTATAGCAATGCCGAAAACATTCAATTATTTAATGAGGTACTTAACGCAGTCGTGCGAAGTTATCTAATGCAAAAAACTATTTAGAACAAATGCATCCGAAACGCAGGCAAAATTTATTAAGAATAAAAGGCCTAATATGTTTCAAAACTTTTTCATGTTTAAACAGATAATGTCAAGATAAATTGATGATTAGTAATTAGTGTAATGCGTCCATAATTGTATATCGAGCGATTCTAATGCAGAAAATTAGAGAAGACTGCCAACAACATCCAGGCTATTTTTACAGCAAAAAAATTTTTCCCTCTTATGCGAATTAATGTAGTTACGAACCAAAAATGCTTGCGATTGTGGGATTATTTTGAAATTAAGGGTTTTTCTGTTAGGCATCAAGTACAAAATTGTAACCCGCGCATTCAAAATATCTTTGACAAAAAAGGAGATTCCGCCAATGATTGCTGGCTGGACTCTAATGTTGCAAGAGTACCATTATATTATATTATTTATTTATTTACTTTTATTTCTCTCAACCATTTATATATATATATATATATATATATATATATATATATATATATATATATATATATATATATATATATATATATATTTATATATATATATATATATATATATATATATATATATATATATATTCTGAGTGTTATTTTTTAAGCTGAACCTTTCAAATATCTCGAAAAATAAGCACTCTACGGAAAAAATGTCCACGATCAAAATTTAATCATTCCGAGGGGGACATACATTAGTGCTAAAACATACATACATTAAACATACATTAGTGCCCTCCCTGTAAGTGGGACGGGGAGTAACTTTGAAATAAATTAAGAACCCCTATTTCTTATTGCAGATTCGGATTCTCCGACTACAAAACAAGTACGTAGGGAAGTTAACTTTCGCGAAAATCGGCTAATCGGAAGTGGAAGAATTTTTTTTATGTTTTTGTTTAATTTTTTAATACAACATTTTTGCGCTTAATAGTTTTCTCATTAGTGCTGTACTCTTTGAAATATTTACAAAACTCGAAAAATTCTCTGTGGAAGCAGTCACTTAATGAAATGTTTAACCCAAATTGATACAGTCGATGACACAATGTCTTTTATGTTTACAAAATTGAGTTGCAAAAACGAGGGTTAACATATGCAATTATTATTATCTTATGGTTTCAGATGAAAATAAAACCAGAAGAAGTAAACTCTCTTATATCAGCTGAACTACGAAACCGAGTTTGGATCATCCATGACATAATTCTTGAAATATGGCATATGGTCCGGTGTAAACAACATATGCAGCCATGTGCTCCTTGCATGTCTTCAAACTATAATGTAAGGCAGAGTAAATGTTCCTTATTCTCCGCGGTATCGTATAGAATTTCATGTCCATATCAATTTAAAGTATTGTCATTTGGTTTAGGCAATAAAAAGTTTATGATAACATATAAATAAAGATTTGGACCAAGCTACTGTTTTAGTATAAACCAAGCACAGTGAAATCGACAATTATTTAAACGGGCAATACATCGGAAGATGTTTGAACAACAACACCAACGACATTTTTTGAATTGTGTGTTTGTAACTCTAAAATTTCACTCAAATTTTACCAACTAAATATAGAGACAGGATTGGAACGATAAAATTTCAAATGTTACAGTCACGTGCAAATGAATCAGCTGAGCAATATGAAATATGAAATGAATCAACCCGATTTAGAAATAGACAAGCAAGAACAACTACATCATATGCAAAAAGGTTAATATTCAATAAACTTGCTTTTCGTTATGATAATACAATCAGCTATTGATTATAGCTTAAATCCAACTATTGGTAAAAGCGGTATAAATAACATTTGTGTAAGTTGCAAAGCCCTAAAAGGAAAAAAATCATGGCTTAATATTACATATCCGTTCTTAAAAAAATTACTAGACTAGCGAAACGGGAGGGTACAGCTAGTATATATATATATATATATATATATATATATATATATATATATATATATATATATATATATATATATATATATATATATATATTATATATATATATATATATATATATATATATATATATATATATATATATATATTTATATATATATATATATATATATATATATATATATATATATATATATATATATAAAATATAATTTGAGTAAAAACTCAGTAGGTTCAAAATACGCAGAGTTCCGTTACAATTCGTTTGTTTGAAAATCGCACGTTGTCATCTTTCAATTACGTGTATCTTAAGTATTTCTTGTCAGATTTTCATGTGTAATAAGCTCGTTGAAAAGACAATTATACACGATATATTGTCACCTCATTTGTCATCCTCAACATCGTCAATATCATAAGCATCATCAACATCATTTGATTTTTTGGACAAAAGAAATCTTATGAATTAAATAAAATTCTTCCATTACTAATTGGAGTTACACCGATTATCATAGACAAATTTAAAAAGTCACAGTCATACTGACGTAGTGTAATTGACCAAATATTCAAAAATGTTGACGAGCAACATTTTTGAAATATCATTGGAATCCACTGCACCTGAAACTGAAACACCTAGTAGTGAAAATGAGATAGTAAACCAGTCTAAAGTTAAATTTGCTGAAGCCTTCGATAAAGAGTTCAAAATAAAAATTCTGACAATTCTTCCACGATCATGATCAGTGCGAAAAATTGTCAAGGTGTTTAATACCACAATGCATTTAGCGTTTCTCTCCAAAAGGCTTGTGGAAGAAAATGGAATCCTGTCTAATCCCTCACAGCTCGTTAGCCTACGAATTTTATGTGAGTGACGATATCAGTCATGCATGTGCTGGAAAAAGAGAATATGTGGTTGTCGATGAGGAAAGTGTGAAGATTTCAAAACAACGGCGACTAATTCTCATGAATTTCATAGGACCATATGCTCTATTCAATCAACAAAAATTGGTCGCGAAATTGGATTTTCCAAATTTGCATCGCTGCGACCGGCGGATTTCTTTTGGCACTCGACCACCACGGAACACATTCTGTTTGTGTTTGCTGTTATCATCAGAATGTTAAACTGATATTTGAACCAATAAAGAGGATATTTGGTGTCGATCCATACCGTGATCTCTTCAAGATTATGTTGTGT